>JAAEAF010003052.1:131202-176345 GCA_011037195.1 Triatoma infestans | reverse complement strand
TACGTTATCTGTAAAAATTCCTCAAACGGAAGTACCACTTCACTAGTTGGATTTTTTACTTTTTTGCGATTTTCTCAAAAATGGCTCCGACGATTTTCTTTAAACTTGGAACATCAACCACACATACAAAGAGCTACAACTTTTATTTGAACCATTTCTCCGGGAAAATGCATTTAAGGGCACTTCTGGGGGAAGGGTGCGGTTAGGTTTCCATTTAAAGTGCTATTTCAGTTTATTAGACAATTCTGACAACTAAACTTAATGTTAAATTAGATTTACATATGTTGTTGAAATTCCGAGTTTGAAAAAAATCGGATAACCGGAAGTGCGTTTACTTTACAACTTTACTAAATGATTTATTCACTTTTTCGCAATTTTCTCAAAAATGGCTCTGACGATTTTTTTTGAAACTTTGTATATAAACTAAACATGCAAAGATCTACAACTTTTATCTAAAACATTTCTCTGGGAAAATTCTTTTAAGGGCACTTTTAGGGGAGGGGTTGGGGTTAGATTTTCATCAAAGTGCTATCCTAGTTGATTATACAATTCTATCATCCAAACATAATTAGTTAGAAATAAATGGGTTCCAAAATTGCGAGTTTCAAGAAAATTAGTAAACCGGAAGTGCGCTTTTACTGAACAATTTTTTCAGTTTTCGACGAAGCTTATTAAATTTGGTACACAAACTATAAAAGCTGTCAATTATAATTTGGAGAACTGGAGTAAGAGAAAGTTGTGTGAGTGTTTCACACCAGATTTTTTTATTAATAAAAAAAAAAGTTGAGTATAACTTTTTAAACTTATTGTTTGTTTGATTATTAAAGGAAGATAATTAAATGTAATTTTTTTTTTGTCCACGTCGATTGAGTATGTGATATTCTCTACTAATTAAGCAACTAACCTAATTAAGTATATAGCAGTAAAATATTTTATTTTTGTCTTTTTTGTCTAGCACGTCTGATTTATAAAATGGCTGTATCGAAGTCTTGGTTGCTTCGTGTCAATAGTTCGGAGAAATCTGATATTAAACACTCATATTACTTTTTTTTAGTACTCTAATTAATACAATTTAATCAACAAAATTTTCTTTAAAATTGTAACATTACAATGTTTAATGTGGCTGGCCATAAAATTCTCTTATTTGATTTTTTTTTCTATTGAGAAGAAAGTCGTATACTTTCAAAATACAACAGATTTTTACTTTCTTTTACTCTGTAAGAGAAAGTATTGCAATACTGTGGCATATTTTCGTAATTAATATTTCTGAGTAAGAAAAATAAAAATTTTATAGCAAACTGTCTTTAATATGAGTGTATTTTAAACATAATAATTTCGTTTTTTTTTTTTTTATTTTTTTTTTTTTTTTCACGAAAGTAGCTCCGACCATTTTCGTAATACTTTCTATATAAACGCTTTTTTACTTTCTCTTATTCCTAGTAACAGGAAGTATTGTAATCGTGCCAAATTTTCGATATCGAGTTTTCACCGGAAATATCCGTTTTAAGGTCCTCTGAGTTCCAAAAAAGTGGTTTTTAGCAAATGGTCTATGTGTGTGTCTGTGTGTGTGTATGTGAACAGCATAGCTCAAAAACGAAAAATCGTAGAATGTTGAAACTTGATATTCCGTTTACGTATCACTATGGCATCTGACAGTGGGTCATCTGTCAAAATTCCTCTACCGGAAGTACCACTTTACTTGTCAGTTATTTTACTTTTTTACATTTCTCTCAAAAATGGCTCGGACGATTTTCTTCAAACTTGGTATATCAACTATAAATACTAACAGCTACAACTTTTATTTGAAATGTTTCTCTGCGAAAATGCATTTAACGGCAGTTATAGGGGAGAGGTGGGATTAGGTTTTTATCTAAAGTGCTATTTCAGTTTATTTATTAAACAATTCTATCATCTAAATAATGTTAATTAGAATTGAATATGATGTTGAAATTCCGAGTTTCAAAAAAATCGGATAACCGGAGTGCGGGTACATTACCACTTTAATAATTGAGGTTTTCACTTTTTCACGTTTTTCTCAAAAAAAAGATTCCAACCGAGTTTTCTTGAAAAACATCTTTTATAAACTAAAATACCAGAGATCTACCACTTTTATCTAAAATATTTCTATGGGAAAATTCATTTAAGGGCCATTTGGAGGAGGGGGTTGGGTTATGTTTTCTCTAATAGTTGATTATACAATTCTTTATCATCCAAACAAAATTAATTAGAAATAAACAGATGGCCCAAATTTCAAGTTTCATGAAAATTAGTAAACCGGAAGTGCGCATTTACTGGACAGTTTTTTTAGTTTTCGATGGAATTTCATTAAATTGGTACACAAACTATAAAATTTGTCAATTATAATTTTGAGACTGGGAGGTAAGAGAAAGTTGTGTGAGTGTTTCAGACCAGACTTTTTGTTATAAAGAAATAGAACATTTTCCAAGGAAAACTGAGTTTTATAGGGTTCTGTGGAAACTGCAACGTTTAGCTTTCCTCTAAAGTACCACATCAGGATAATATATTAGTTCTACCACCGATATTTGTTTATTTATTTTGTGGTTTTGCATGTTTTTGCATTAACCAGTTATTTTGTTTTTGAGGGCTGGAAAAAAACCAACATATTGACATTAATATCAACATGTGGCTTGTAATTGTGGCCTCCAACTTGTCAATATATTGGTAAAAAAAAAAAAAAATCAGCCCTGGCTTTTCAAATTAACATATCTCTTTTAACCATTCATTAGGCTCTTGTACCCTCTTCCCCTTCTTCATTCTCCATCCTTACAGAGATAAGGATATCTTCAGCGATGCGGCTCTTGTTCTTAGTCTTTTAACCATGTCATGTTTGGAACAATTTCTATGGTTAATGCCTGTGTATATATATATTATGTGGTTTTGGTGTCTAGTACGAGTGAACCTACCTCACTTGCAATGGCACGGTAAGTCCAAGCGAGTGCCCGGAGGTTAGGGTGAAACCGTAGGAATTATTAGTAATTCCGGGCCTCTGACCATTCTGGGCCTTTAAGCGGTAGGGAGTGATCTCTACTGTCACAATGGTATCACGGGATCGTGAGACAGCCCGCCGGAGTTCTGTCTCCGGGCTCAGGAGTTGAGGAAAGGTTTCGTAGTCGTCGAGGTTTCGTAATGATGATAGTAGTGTCCCCATGGTTGGAGTACCTGCGGGTCTAGGGGCCGCCAGCTCACAGTTAAACTCTCTCTAAACACATGTCTAATACGAGTGCAATGTACACAGAACTAAGTATACCGAAAGATAATTCCTTATCCGACTTATATATTTTTTTTTTATTCCCGTTGATGAAATTATACATGCAATTAAGCGCTTCCTGTACCAATATGTTTTTTGCGCTACAAGGAAATCGTACATACTCTGACTGTTCAGTTAAAAACTTTCCTCTTTTTCTTACTGTACCTGTTGCAGCTAAAGAGTAAATGATGAAAAGAATAAACTACCACTAATATAATATTAAGTCATGTTAAAAGCAATACTAATTTCCAACTTCAGAGACATTTTCCGTGGTAGCCTGCTTCATTTTGTGGTCATTGACTGGTTTCGGGCGTTAGCCCATCTTCAGGATGCGTTTGTCAGACAGTGTGATAAACATAGACTGCACAGAGCAAATTCAGTTTATACAACTCAATTGTCGACTCAACATTCGAGTGTATAAACTGAATGTGCTATGTGCACGTCTGTGTTATTCACACTGTCTGACTTTCCAGCTCAGATGCTTTCCGCTCTGCGGGGAAACCCAACACAACAAAAAAACTGAGATTTCCATTTTTGACAAAAAACGAATTAAACGGAATTGCGATTGTTACAGTAAGGTTTCGAAGTTTATAGTGTTTTTTTTTTTCGCAAAGAGCTCCATTAATTGTAACATGAAAATGAAGCATTTTTTTTTTTTTTTTTTTTTTTTTTTGAGAGGGTATAATCTGAATGTAACGTAACGTAACGACACTTTCATTTTATAGAGTGGGGGTTGAATGGAACATTCAATCCCGATGAGTGCCGAACGTTTACGGAGACAATCGAATTAGTTACCTTTATATTATTCTCCAAAAAAATTCATATGTGCTTCAATTAATTATTATTTGATCTTTTTTTTGGATGGGGGAGGTTATCTTTTTATTGGTGTGTAACTAATTTCGAATTCTAAATGTTATTATTACAAAAAAAATAAATAAATAAATAAAATGACCACTCCAATAAATGTTGCTATGATGTAGCCCAACAAATATTTCAATGCTTGACATTTTCGTGAAAATCAGTTTGTTTGTTGTTTTTTTTCTTTTCTTTTAAACTTGTCCCACATATATATATACTATTTATTTTGAAAAAGTTTTCCTAAGTAATTGATTTTAATGGATTCTGCAGAATATGTGATTGTTGATTTCAAAATTTGTATTAGGGTTCATCAAGGCTCTTGATTTATTCTTATCACGTCTATAATTACGATAGTGGAATTAAAGATTGAGTACAAATTCCAAGATTAAAGAAAATCTATGAATTTTATAATTAGTGTATTTACTGCAGTAAGAAAAAATTGCACACCAGTTGTTTCCTTCTAATTTTCTTTGTTTGTTACACATAACCTTTCTCTAACTGCAATTCTTTAAGCTTGGATATTTTCGAATATGTGGATGGGTCCGCGATGCTATAACATCTGGTATTTTATCCTGGCATGCATATTCATTTCGTTGGTGACCGATTTCGGATTTTCATCCATCGTTCATTTCAACTAATGTTTCTGTTACATTCACAACTTGTTGGTTTGTTGGTTGCATAAACCTCGTAGGTGGGGAGGTTATAATGTTATGTTACTATGTGTGTCAGTTTTTAATGATAAAATGGAATTATTATAAATTATGATTTATATGATTTCAAGTAGGATATTTTCTATAGGATATTTAGGGTATTTTCATTTAGCCCTAACTAAATACAAACGCGATGGGGATACATGGTAATAGCTGAAGTGATTAGCCTGAAGTCTTGAAAAAAGCGCCAATAACATTGAACATACCTACATGACATTTGAAATTTAATATCACAGATTCCTTAGAACCTCTAAAATCAATTTGGCACGATCGCAATACTTACTCTTACAGAGAGCTAGTGAGAGTAAAAAAACTTCGTGTGTTTTGGAAGTATACGACTTTCTCCCATAGAAAAATTGTCCTCAAATTGGCACTGAGCTGTAGAGGCTTCCTATTGGAAGAGAAAATGTAAGGGCAGCACTGCTGAACTCGAACCCGGTACCTCCGCATTGCTAGTCCAGCGCTACTACTGAGCTAAACCCTTCCCTTAATGTATTGTGTACACTTATAAGTGAATTGAAATCGGAAAAAGGGGCATAAAGACGAAGCCTAAATTCACTGTATCCACATTAATAAATTTTTCCGGACAGATATTTCAAATATCAGAGACATTTTCCATGATAGCCTGCTTTTTTTTTTTGTGGTCATTGACCTGTTTACGGGCCGTTTTTGCCCATCATCAGAATGTTTGTGTCAAAATAGTGTGATAACATCATAGACTTATGCTGAGCAAATTTAGTTGATACACTGGAGTGTACAATTGTATTTGCTTTGTGCAAAGTCTATGTTATTGCACTGTTTGACAAAAACATCCTGAAAATGGGCGAACGGCCCGTAAAAACAGGTCGATGACCTCAAAAAAGAAGCAGGCTATCACGGAAAATGTCTCTGATGCTTTCCACTCTGCGGAATCAACCACAACAGATATTTCAAACACACACAAGTATAGGTCGGCAACTTAGTTGTGACACCTAAAATATTTCAAAATAAAAGGCATTTGTATATGAAGATAGTATGCAAAGTTTTTAAAGAAATACGTTGGAGCCATTTGCGCTTCCGATTGATTCATTTCCGACCGAAACCATCGTTGTCTGTTGCGATGGTAGTAACCTAAACGGAATACCAGTTTGAGCTTTCTCAGATATTTCCTTTTATTGAAATACTTTTGCTCACATGTACTCGCTCATATAGAAACATAATTCGTTAAATTAAGAACATTCGATAAAAACATCATTTTTTATTTTATTTTAAAAATCTGGTGTGAAACACTCACATAACTTTCTCTTACTCCTGTGTACCAAATATAACGAAATTCGTCGAAAACTGACAAAACTTTTCAGTAAATGCGCACTTCTGGCTTACTAATTTTCTTGAAACTTGGAATTTTTGCCATCTATTTATTTCTAATTAATTTTGTTTGGATAATAGAAATATATATTCAACTATGATACCATTTTAAAAGAAGCTGTAACCCCACCCCTCCCCTAAAAGTCCCTTAAATGAATTTTCCCAGAGAAATGTTTCTGATAAAAGATGTAGCCCTTTGGATGTTTAGTTTATATACGAATTTTCAAGAAAATCGTCGGAACCATTTTTGAGAAAAACGCGAAAAAGTGAAAAAAAATCATTTAGTAAAGTGTTAAAACAAACGCACTTCCGGTTATCCGATTTTTTTTCAAACTCGGAATTTCAACAACATATTTAAGTTTAATTAATATTATTTAGATGACAGAATTTTCTAATAAACTGAAATAGCAGTTAAGATGAAAACCTAACCCTCCCCCTCCCCCAGAAGTGCTCTTAAATGAATTTTCCCGGGAGAAATGTTTCAAATAAAAGTTGTAGCTCTTTGTATATGTAGTTGATATACGAATTTTGAAGAAAATCGTCTGAGCCATTTTTGAGAAACTTGCAAAAACGTTAAAAAAACCAACGACTAAAATAGTACTTCCGGTTGAGGAATTTTGACAGATAATGCACCGTCAGATCCCATGGTGATACCTAAACGTAATATCAAGTTTCCACTTTCTACGGTTTTTCATTTTGAGCTATGCTGATCACATACACAAACAGACCATTTGCTAAAAACCATTTTTTTGGACTCAGGGGACCTCAAAACGGATATTTCCGGTGGAAACTCGATATCGAAAATTTGACACGATTACAATACTTCCTCTTACTAGGAGTAAGAGAAAGTAAAAATCTTAGGGGACCTCAAAATATATATATCCGATGAAAACTTAATTTACAAAATTTAGAACGATCCTAATACTTCCTCTTATTGAAAGAAAGGAAAAATTAAAAAAATACTATCATTTTTTAAATGCAATTATTTATTCGAAGTGTTTGAAGAAATTTAAGTTTTAATAATTGTACAAATTCATAATGAAGTGGTTTGAATAATTAATATCAACAATTAATATCCACTTCAGTATGTATAAGTATGCTAATTTCTATTTTTCCCAAGAGGAGGTTAAAAAAAAAAACCAAATTATGAAAATATGGATGATCACTTATGTATTCATAATGATTAATGATTAACATGCACGCACTTCTAATAATATCTGACCGTTGTATGGGTGCCAGTATATTCTGGTAATAGTATTAGTCCTTGTAATAACTACCAATACTTAAACCAAACAACACCGGCTACAACAACACAGTACGACAAACTAATTTATCCTGGTTGAAATAGGAGAGGGAAGGGGTTCTCTCTCTCTTGGTTACGACCCCTAAGTACCTGTCAGGCCAGTGTACTGTTTGTAGTGGCGCTGAAACTGAACACGGACAGAGTTGCTGTGGGTACACATAGAATGTATAGTAGGAGTGGTGTTCAAACTATTTATGTCATCCGCAGTATGTCTGCGAGAGTATTTGTGTGTAAGTTTGTGTGCGAGAGTGTTTATGTGTGCGTGTATATGTATGAGTATGTATAAATATATATAGATCAATGTGGTCTAGTATATGTACAGTTTATGTACTATGCTGGCTGACTCAGCATATCTCAACGCCAGTTTCTAGTTATGTTTACCGGCACGCAATAGTTGTAGATTTAATTCATTAATACCCCTTCTATTTATTATTACTGTTTTACATGATTTTATTTATAATAGATAAGTAATCAAACTTGTTAAAGTTCGATTTCTGATTAAGTGCACAGATTAGTTTAATAGTGCAGTAAATCTTTTCTAAATGATGCTGCTCCGAATTATTTATTTTCTAGAAGAATTAATAAAAATCGATGTACAAACTATATATTTAACAATTTATTTCATAAGATTAATATTGATAACAAAACAAAGGAAGCCAATTAGAAATTTTCCACAATATTCTCCACTAGGTTATAGATGTCAGAAAAATTGTCTGTCCGTTAAAATCAAAATATACGAGAATTATTGTGTGTAATCGTACAGGATTTGATGGTGAAACGCTGGAATGAGTATAGTACAACGAACTGGCACTCACAGTTTATGTATTGACGAATTTACTGATTAAGGAGAGAACAGTTGATAGAGGTTAGAGTGTCAAAGGGAAGAGTGAATGATGTTGGTGATAGGTGATGAATAGATAGAATGGTGTAGCTTTCGCTGATTTGAGTCCTGGAAGAATTGGCTTGTTAGAATTCTTACTTGTTCTAACAGTAGTGAGCTAATGTGGCCAACATTTCATTAAGTGTTTAAATTGTAGCAATTGTTGGCCGTAGTAATGATCAGATGTATCTCTTAGTTGGCTGATCGGCCAGGGGGTATCATAAGAAAAACACTACAAAAATTTTTAAGTGTTTTTATTAATATCCCGACGTTTCGACAAACATTGTTTGTCTTCTTCAGGAGTACACTCATAGACCACAGTAATAATTGAACATGTAGTAATTAATAGAGCATACAAATTTTCCAAAGATAGCCCCTGAAGAAGACAAACAATGTTTGTCGAAACGTCGGGATATTAATAAAAACACTTAAAAAATTTTGTAGTGTTTTTCTTATGATACCCCCTGGCCGATCAGCCAACTAAGAGATACATCTGATTAAGTTGTTTACTTTTTTTAAAAATTTTATGTAATGACTGACTCGGCTTTACTCAATTTCTCTTACCGCTACAAAAGACAGCTTCTAGGTGAATTATTGACTGTTGAGATCGAAATCAATACCTCGCCAATACCTTGTAGTGGGCATGAATGAGTGAAGAGGATGCAGAGCGTAGTTGACGTGCTCTTGGACAATCAATGGTGGCGCCTTGATACGCTTGGTAATAGAACTGTTGAGTCCGGCTAATGTATGGGCGAATTTGAGGCGATTGATTCCATTACACTGTACTATATTACATTTTTTTTTGTATTCCCGTAATGTGATGACCGAGAAGGTGATATTCTTCAAACAATAGCTATAAACTTGTTAGCTTAAGAGTTTAAACAACTTTGTAAGGCAAGGCCTGTTCTCTGAGTAATGACACTTATTGAAAACATTATTTTATAAATCGATGGCTGGTTTTTTTTCTCAGGAGAATTCAGTGACGTGCCTCTAAAGTGATTCCAACCTTGAGAAACTGGTAGCTTTTATTATTTTCTTATATAATGAGCCTAACGTTGCCCAAACATACGGCAATGAAATATATTCTGCAAACTGCTTTTCTGATGAACCTGGATTCCATAATTCTCGAGCATCTAGATTATAACTTCAAATAACAGAAGTGAATTGGCTGTAGGCCAATCGTTTGCGATAGACGCTTCTTTTAATTTGGGGATTTTTCTGGTGACAATAGGAAGGTCCTTTTCAACATTGAACCATGCTTACAAATTACTAAGAATTACCAAATATACCAATCAATTTTCAAATTATGTTGCAGAAATATGTGAATGTGCCGGAAGTTAGTGGGCTAAGTGAGACCATATAATATGACGAAAATTTGACAATGATTGCACGAAAAAAAAAGAAAGGATGAAGATGGTTAAATTTCAAATGAAGGGTCGAAAGTATTTTCCATTATAAGGATAACCAGAAAGCCAGACACTATAGTTATCATTATCGTTGACTTAAAACTGTATATTAACTTTGTCTATCATCGAGGAATTCCCGAAATCTGTAGACAGGCGTTGGTCTCTAACGCTGGGCTGCATTGCCTTTCATCATGTTACATATACACACACAAAATACTACATATATATATGTGTATGTGTATGTGCGCGCGTCCGTAGTGTGTGCGCGGGTGCTTGGGGTAAATGAGGTTACATTAAAAACAGATGAAGCACGAACCTGATTCTTCCGTTTCCTTATAAAGAGAGAAACTAAAAGGAAGGTTTAATTCAATAACAATTTCCGCCAAATATCTTGAAAACTGTGCGTCATAGCTAAATTTTGAGTTTTTTTGACTACCAGAAAATGGTTACCTGCTAATGACAAGAACTCGGCTCCTGGGCGTTCGGCTGGGATGTTATTGGAAACTCTTGGGAATCGGTCCAGCGGTTCCGACAGAAACACGTTTAATAAAAATGTCACAGATGTTGTATAATATTTTTATATAGAAGGGTTAATATTTACATATATTTTTATACATTATATTGAGAATACGCATACATACATACAGACAGCCACAAAGACATACTCAATTATCCCAGGTTTCATTTTATTTATAGCTACAAAAAAAAAAAAAAATGACAGGTAACAAGTAGTAAATAATGAAACTTTATTCGTTATTCCAAGAAGTTCGAATAATGCCAATCATTACTATATATCTACACTACATATTATGTACCTTTTCTTCTTCTTTTACCTAATATCTACTTTTAATTTCTTGCGAGCAATAAAAAGTTTATTCTCTAGATATTGAAGGTAATCAAAGAAGATACGTTCTCTTAAGAAAGAGTTTTCTCATTTTACAAGGATTGGATTTTTTTTTTTTGATCCAGCGCCCTCGTCGTTGGCCTTCTCGGCCATTCGACTCCTCGCAGTCCAGTACAGTGTGGCTTGGTTCTTCAGAGACGATTCTTGTAGGGCACTTCTCACATCCTGCAATGGCGCACATGTAAGTAAGTGGTCCGCATCCATTTCTGCCATCCGACACAATGAGCAAATGGGCGAATCAACCACACCAATTCTATCTAAATGTTTATTCAAGTAGTCATGTCCAGTGGCCAATCTGAAGCATGCTATAGCGCACTGCCTAGGCAAGTCACTAGGCAGTCGGGTTTGGGGGTCGCACAATGGAGTCCATCGCTTGCCCTCTGTACATCGCCGCCTGTATTCAACCAGCATTACCCGGAAGAACTCTGCGGCCACTCTTTTTGTGGTGTGCAGTGAAATCCTTTTATTAGGCTGCTGCTTATTGGTCCCTGTCGGAAGAGACTGTCGGCTAGGTCCTTGCAGGATTCCACGGTTTCATCGCCACTGATGCAAGGGTTAGCGATGGTTAGAATTGCTCCCTGGGATTCTAACCTGTTTGTTTGTTTGTTGACAAGGATTGGATAAAATTGCAAAAAAATACAAACTAAAAGATTTCTTTAAATTAAATAAGTGATTTAACATTTCTAAAGTCAATTTAACAATAAATTAAATATAGAAAACATTGTGTAATTAATTTTAATCTGGTGTTCTATAACCAAACTAAAAGTTACCTTCCCTTTCAATAGAAAATAAACTTTAAGAATTTGCTATACTTAGTTTCTCTTGTCAAATAAATAACTAATTTTTATTCAGAGTTCTGGATTTTAATTGAGTTTTAATTAAGTGAGCACAATTTTTTCAACAACATAATCAAACCCAACAGGCCAACATGGAAACAATACAAATTTAATATACAGTAAACTCCCGATTATCTGTGAGCGGGTTATCCGGTTTGCAGATTATCCGTGCATGAATTTAATTTAAAAAAATAATTATATGTATATGTATTTTTTTAAATATTTGCTCGCTTTCATGTTTACTACAGTTGCATGTGTTCGTATTTAGACGTTTAAAGCGGGTGGTAGGGTATCTGAAGTCAGCTGGACTGGTTTTAGTTAGGATTTCTTGGATTCTATCGAGCCCAAGACAAGTGAAATAATATCTGAAATGAGTGAGTTAATGGCAAATTCAGATGGCTTTGAAAATGTTGATAGTGAAAATATTGAAGAATGGTTAAAACATGTTTCATGTGATGGTGGTTTTCAAATAATGAGGGACACGGATATTATTTCCGATCTCATTCAACCAGAAGAGCAAGAGAATGAAGCTGAAAGTGGGAGAAGAAGAAATTATCAATCGCTTTAGTCACAACACGGCCCTGACACTTTGTTGGTATTCGAGTATAACGACATAACAGCTCTTAGAAAAATTCGAACTGATATAAAAAAAAAATCATTAAAAGATTCCTGCAAACAAACCAAAAATCACAGATTTTCTTAATAATACTGAGCATTAAAACATGTTAAAATAATTGTCTGCCATAGAAATGTATAATATGTTGTATTTTAGAAATAAATAATTATAGTTTCGGATTATCCGTGTTTTTCGATTATCCATGCCGCACCTCCCCAACATTAGCCCAGATAATCGGGAGTTTACTTGTAATTCTTTTTCATAAATTCAACAGATTTAAAGTTTGCATCCAAAAATTTTTTTAAAAATTGCATCATTTTTTATTTATTTTAATAGTAAACAAACAAAATAGTACAAATCTATCTATGTTATAAAATCAGCACATAGAACATAAATGGTGATTGTGACGTCATCCACCCTAAGGCTAATTTACAAAGTTATCGAGGTATATTTTTTTTTTTTTTAGCTAATAAATTCAAAGTGAGTTTTTAAACAGGATTCATTTTTATGAAGGACTTAGGGAATCGCTTTATATCTACAGTGCAAAAAGTTTTGCAATTTGTATAATAAGGCTCTTGTGAAAGCATATAATCATTTTCTTTGTGGAGCACATGACAAAGAATAAAACATTCGTTTAACTATGGAAAAAAGAGAAAGTAAAAAAAAAAAAAAACAATCGATGTGAAGCACTCAGACAACTTTCTCTTACTGCATATTACATAGTTATAATCGACTAATTTTATTCAAACTTATAATTCGATCCATCGATTTTCTTGAAACTTAAAATTAGAACATTCTTAGAAATTTTCTTGCCATTTTTGGCAGAATATTTAATTCTCATTAATATTGTATAATTGTTACAATAAATATATTAGCACTTTAGAGGAAAATATAATCTCATCCCTCCCTGAAAACTCCCTCCCTTAAATGAATTTTCCCGGAAAAATGTTTCATTAAAGAGATGTAGCTCTTTATATGTTGTAATATATAATAATAATAATAATTTTTATTGCTTCCAAGAATATAAAGAATTGACAGAGTGTAAAAAGAAAATTTATAATACTTTAATATAAATGACAAAACACAAAATGATAAAGAACACCTACAATAAATAAAATAAATCAAGAAATTTATTTTTAACTAATAACATAACCTATATTTTTATTTTGACAAGGAAAAAGGTAAAGATTTCTTCTAAGTAGGAAAAATAATTTTACAGAAATTAAAAGAATGGAAAATAAACAAGCGAACTTATACTATAGAAATATATAAGAAGATAACCTTTTTCTGTATCATATAATTTGTGTTATTTGTTTGTTTGTAAGTAAATTTTCTGCTTGACAACTGGTTTTTTTATATTTAGTAGATTACAATATAGATCTATCCCGTCAATATCAAAATTTATATAATCGAATATATTACTCTCAAAAACAAACCTATCATTATTAAAAGTATCATTATTAAAAGTAATAGTGATGTAGTGGGTGTTGGTGTAGTGGTTATGAGCATGGACTTGTAACTGGGAGGTCACCAGTTCGCGTCCCGTGTATAACTGCTAATTTTTATATTCGATTAAAAAATATTAATGATAAATTAGGTACTTTCGCCCCTATACGCAACACCTAAATTAGTAGTTGGACGTTAAGCCCAACTGAAAAAAAATAAATAAATAGGAATTAGCTCCCGGAACTGTCCTTAGAGGTTTATGAAAGAGATTGACGGCTGACTCTCCAAAAGTTAAAATGCTGGGCTTTGGAATAAATGCTAACAAACATTCCTTTTCCATTTGTACCACTTCTTCTCATCTTCCTTAAAAAATTATAATCTTGGAAGGCATTAAAAAATATTTTTTATTATGAGGACTCTGGAATTTTATAAATCTGGGATACAATTATTGTTATTCCTTGACCACTATGAACGGTTCTTTGGTGAAAATGATTTTGCCATGAATACATTTACATTTTTAATCGGAAGAAAAATGTATTTTTTGTTTGCAATGCCAAACATAACAGGATTAAACATAACCTTTTATGTAACTACTTGAATATAAACTGGGTTAGCTTATGTCGTTTGAAGAAGATTTATTAAGCGTAAATGTATACGCTGTTTTCTTTGTTATAGGCTAATTGTTAAAACTTTAAATTGTATTTAATTCTATTGTTTCAATGAAACACGTATTTTTTTTTTAGCCTTCTTATTTATTAATGTTTTATTTTATTTTTACAATAAAAAACTCGAGGTTTCGGCGTCTGATTACGCCATTTTCAAGAGTATAATAGATAAAGTAAAACTGTGTTTTGTAAACAATTTTGTTCATTAATAATTAATTTTGTCAATTTTTTCTTCTTTTTTTTTTGAGTATATACTCAAAATTATTATTTAGAAAACGAGAGTGATGGTTATTTTCCAAAATAGCTAGCTTTCAGTATTTAATAAATTGTAAAATCATAGATTAGTTCGCCATGTGCTGGTTGTTAATTTCATATATTATAAAATTAGTTTAATAATTTAACTATTATATGTAGTTATTGTTTGTTGAAGGCCAAAAGTGAGTCCTATACTGTGTGGGCATGGCTGAAATTTTTAATAGACTCTAAAAAAATATTAATAAATAAGAAGGCTAAGCGTACAAATTTAAGATGCACAGAAATGCTGGCACACACACTGTGGAAGACATTCTGGGAAAGAAGGAAGTCAGATGGGCCATCGAACAAAGTGTAGGAAAGTGATAAGTGACTAAATAGACAGATAGTTTGAGTCCTAGTGAAAAGATTAACCACTAGGATAGTTTTAGAGTTCAATTGTTAGACTTAACAATGAATTTTATATGGAGTTATTAATGTGAGTGATATATGTAGTAAATTGTATCCATCCCAGTCTACGACAAATCTCAGTTGGATAATAAAGCTGCAGATTATTGTTTTAACTATTTTACTTAACGTTATAATTATTTAATGTTTCAAAAATAAATAAATAAATAAATAAATAAATTTAATTGAAGTAATTATTACTACATTTTTAAAAATTTTAAAATATTTTATCTTATAAATTGTGTGTTTATTTTTTTTATATTGAAACGAACCTGATGATGTAGGAAGGGGATTGGTTTAGTAATTTGTGTGCAATTTGTCATAAGAGCAATAAAGGAGTTAAGTGTGAAGAAAAAGTCTTGATATGAAGTTTTATGGTTGGGAGATATGGTTTGGGTGGTGGGATGAAGAAGGGAGGATGAGGTTGAATACCAGTGACCTGTGAACTATTTGGTGGTGAATCAATAACAAATACTGTGGAGAGACTTTATACGTGTGTGTGTGTGTGTGCGTTTTGTGCGAGTGTGTTGTGAGTGTGTATATATATATGTAAGTGTGTGTGTGTATGATTATAGTAGTAGTAGTTCGTAATGGTAGTAGCAGCATAGCATAGCAGCACATGGAGTACCAGTGTCGACGGTCGTGCAGGTTTAGAGTTGTGCCGACTGGGCAGGCGCTACCGTTTGCTCCTTCTCCTGGTATTCGTACCAACCTCCTGTTCCTCCTGAACACTCTCCCCTTCGCTCGATACCAAACTTCACCACTCGTTGCTGTTCTGCCGGTGCTCACTATGTTACTCCACCGCTTACATTCACCTATAAACTACATTCTCTCTCTCTCTGATCATTTACACACCATACTTACACGATTTGTCTCTTACATTTTCTACAATAATTTATTATCGAATTAAAACAAAAAAAAAGTCTGGTATGAAACACTCAGACGACTTTCTCTTACTGCAGTTTACAGAGTTGTAATTGATAAATTTTCTTCTAAAGTTATAATTTTTACTAAATATTTAATTATCTTCAATTTTATATCAAGTGGGAGAAGAAAATAAATTTTGGATGGGGGTGGGGAGAAACCCAAAACTTCTTAAATAAACCTTTCTGGGTAAAATGTTTCAAACAAAACTTTTTATGTCCCAGAATTCATAATTAACATTCTAAATTTAATAAAAATCTATCGATGTTTTTATTAAACGTGAGAAAATCGCCCCCCCAAAAAAAACTATTCAGTGAACACAATAGTACATTTCAGTCAACTGAATTTCTTCAAACTGGGGGACTTAATTTTAATTAATATTATTTAGATATTAAAATTGTAGAATAAACTAAAAAATAACATTTTAGAGAAAAACATAAATCTACTCCATCCTCCCCGCACCACCCCCAAAAAAATCCCCTTAAATGAATTTTCTGGAAGGTTATGTTTCAAAATGTTTCATATGTGTATAATATATGATGTAATAAGTTTGAAGAAAATTATTTATTGGATCTTTGTTTTTTTTTTTTTTTGAGGACAATCGTAGAAGACTGAAAAAAAAAACATTCAATAATACGTATTAGTACTTTTTTGGTTGAGTTATTTTGACAGATAACTTCCTGTCATGTGTGATCCCATGGTGATTGATACACAAACGGGGAATGTTTCAATGGAATGTGAAAATGTTTTTTCACAATGAAACTTTTTCATTTTTACTTTCTCTTCCTCCTAGTAAGTAGTGGAAGTATTGTAATCGTGTCAAGTTTTCGATATGGAGTTTTCACCGGAAATATAACGTTTTGAGGTCCCCTGAGTCCAAAAAAATGGTTTTTAGCAAAGGGTCTGTGTGTGTGTTGTGTGTGTGTATGTCTGTATGTGTGTGTGTGTGAGTGTCTGTGTCTGTGTCTGTGTGGGTTGAAACTTGATATTCCGTTTAGGTACCAGCATGAGATCTGACTGTACGTTGTCTGTCAAAATTCCTCAACCGGAAGTACCACTTTACTAGGTGGATTTTTTTTTTTTTTTACTTTTTGCGTTTTTCTCAAAAATGGCTCCGACAATTTTCTTTAAACTTGTTATATCAACTTACAACATACAAACGGAGTTTCAACTTTTATTTGAAACATTTCTCTGGGGGAAATTATTTTAAGGGATTTGGGGGAGAGAGGTAGGGCTAGTTTTTCATCTAATGGTTTTTTGGTGATAGACAACTGTCATCTAAATAATGTTAGTTGAGATTGAATATGTTGTTGAAATTCCGAGTTTGAAAAAAAACTTTGGATCCCGGAAGTGCGTTTTTTACTTTTACTTTACTTTAAATACAAAGATCTACAACGTTTATTGAATATTTCTCTATAAAATTCATTTAAGGGGCACTTTTAGGAAAGGAGCGGGGTTACGTTTCCCCAAATACTATCATAATTGATTATACATTAGCATCCAAAAACGACTACATCCAAAGAAAATAATTAGAAATAAATAGATGGCCAAAATTCCGAGTTTCAAGGAAATTAGTAAACCGGGAAGTGCGCTTTTACTGAACAGTTTTTTTTCAGTTTTCCACGAATTTCATTAAATTTGGTACACAAACTATAAAATTTGTCAATTATAATTTTGAGAACTGGAGTGTTTCACAACAGATTTTTTACATACACATTCATGACGGGAAATTTTCTAAAACTCACTTTTTCGAAACTCAGGGAAACTTGAAAACGTGTATTTCCGATGAAAACTTGATATCGAAAATTTGACAGCATTGCTTTTGCTTCCTCTTACAGCAGTAAGAGAAAGTATTGGTAGGATAAGATCAGTAATGGCTGGGATTATACTGGCTTACCTGAAGTGATACCACGTTTGGGCAAAGTCCTTTTAGCAAAGATTGTAATGGTAATTTAAATTTAAACCTGACTCACTGTCCCACCAATATGCCTAACTTATTAAATAATCAAATAATAACAGTACTTTGTATAATATGTATATGTTGAATAAATATATGGATGGGTCCACAGTGCTGGATAACATCTGGTATTTTATCCGTCGCAGCATGCATTTTTATTTTATTCCTGACCGGTTTCGGATTTTCATCCATCGTCAGAGTAAATTTATCAATTTCGTGCAGAGAGTTCACTTCAACGTAATGTTTCTGTTACACTCGACAGTTGGATTGTAAGACTAACTTACAAGCCAACAAGTGCCGAGTGTAACAGAAACATTACGTTGAAGTGAACTCACTGCTCGAAAATGATAAATTTGCCTTATGATGGATGAAAATCCGAAACCGGTCAGGATTAAATAAATATGCATGCTGCGACGGATAAAATATCATATGTATATGTATACTTTGTTCTATATTACTTTACTTTAATTACATTTTAGTATTTATTATAATATTGTAAATAATTATATAAATAAAGGAGAGATTCATTTACTATTATTTTAACCCTCTCTTCCAATTTTTCGACTGTTATTATTGGCAGCAGAGGAAATAAACAAACCCCCCCAAAACTTACTCCAGTTTCCATAGTTACATAGTCCTAGTTTGTCGAACTCTAATATATATAAAGCTTCTTCTAATTATAATTTATTTGTTTAATTGCACTAATAATTTGTTCGATTCATTTTTTTTTTTATGTCGTTGTGTATAACTAGATTTTGATTGCATTAGCTCATGAGTAGATTTCCAACTTTATAGTACACTTTCAATAATTTGTAGATTGCGCCAAATACATAAAATTAAGGAAAATATAATGAATAGCTCAAAAATTCCAGTTCTACGAAAAGTTATAAGTCACTGAATATTGTGAATACGTAGGAGAAGTTTTTTGTGAGTGTTTAACATCAATTTAATTTTGTTACATTAGTATTAATGGCCAAATACAAAATGGCGGCCCCTTGCATATTGACTCTTGCAATTTGGCCAATTTCTTTTTTGCTTTCTTTTTTTAAGAATGGAATGAAAATTCTGAATTTTTTTCTTTATAGGTCATAATAAAACAGTAAATAATATATTAGAAATAACGATTTTTTTTAATAAAACATTTTTATTCCACAATTTAATAAATTTATAAAATAACTACAAAAGGGAAAATTAGTAAAAAAAAATTCTTAACTCGATTTTTCAAAGAAATAATTAGCTATAAATAATTAACCAATCAGCGTGAAGGTGTGAAATGTGGGTGTATGATTTAGGCCAATCAGAAATTTAGTATATCATGTTGACTATGCCCACATGGCACCTACGCTTTTACACTGTGATTGGCTAATTATGTCTGTGAAAAATCTAGTTTAAATTTTTTTTCATTAATTTCCTTTCTTATGTATTTTATAAAAATTATCAAATTGTGCAATAAAAATTAAAGAAAAAATGCAATAATCAAATTTTTTTTAACATATTGTTATTATTTTAGAATATGGCGGAAATGTTAATGTAAGTTAGCCATTTTGTATTTGGCCATTTTATACTAGTGGATCAAAATAAAATTGATGTTAAATACCCACAAAAGTTTCGCAAAATAATTCATAATAGTTGTGGTGGTTGGTTCCGCAGAGCTGGAAAGCATCAGAGACATTTTCCGTGGAAGCCTGCTTCATTTTGTGGTCATCGACCGGTTTCGGGCGTTCGCCCATCTTCAGGATGCGCTTTTCAGACAGTGTGCCAACACAGACTCGTACAGAGACTTAGTTTCACACTAACTGAGGTGTATGTTTAAAACAATAAAGGTGTATGTTTAAACATACACTCAATTAGTGTGAAACTAGTCTCTGTAGAGTCTGTGTTGCATATTGTCTGAAAAACGCATCCTAAAGATGGCGAACGCCCGAAACGGTCGTTGACCACAAAATGAAGCAGGCTACCACGGAAAATGTCTCTGATAATTCATAATATTCAGTTTAAAGAATTTTTCTTAGACCTGGCGTTTGAAGCTGTTCATTATATTGTCCTTAATTTTATGTAGGTGGGCTCAATCCACCAAATCAGTGAATAAAGACTATTTATTATAAAGATTGGAATCTACGCAAAAGCCAATTCAATCAAAATTTAGTTTCTTCGAACAACATAAAAAAAACTGGTTTCAAACGCTCACACGACTTTTTCTTACTGCAGTTAGCAAAATTGTAATTGAAAATGAAAAATGTTATTGTTGATGTTGTGTTGTTGTAGTTTAGTGGTTGCCTGTAATTGTGGCGTGAGCGGTTTAGTAAAAGGGCTTGTAAGTATATATGTTTAGGAGAGTGAAGTATCAGAAATAAGAAAGTAGTCACCACTACTAACAATAAATATATTCTATCGAAATAATAACTACAAGTTATTTGCAAGATATTATAAACTTATTGATATGCACTGATGCTAAGAGAGCGAAAAACAAGTGTTCTGCTTCTGAGTGTCTACAACCAACTGTCTTCTAATTGTTATTTCAAATCTTCCCCTGTGAGAAGAAGGGGGTAGCTAACAAGGTTCATGAACTTTTCCAGTAACTGTACTCTTCTACCTGCGTGTACCCTTTTTCAACAAGCTCGCATTTTTCTTCCTAATTTTGATATTTCAATTTAAAATAGATATAATTTCTTGTATCCATCACATTATTCCCCCCTTGCAAGATATTATAAACTTATTGATATGCACTGATGCTAAGAGAGCGAAAAACAAGTGTTCTGCTTCTGAGTGTCTACAACCAACTGTCTTCTAATTGTTATTTCAAATCTTCCCCTGTGAGAAGAAGGGCTAGCTAACAAGGTTCATGAACTTTTCCAGTAACTGTACTCTTCTACCTGCGTGTACCCTTTTGTCAAGAAGCTCGCATTTTTCTTCCTAATTTTGATATTTCAATTTAAAATAGATATAATTTCTTGTATCCATCATAAAAATCATTTGAGTTTCGGGGTTGATACTGCGTCAGTAATTTGCTAGAAACCAACGATTCGCCTATATTATAATGTGCCTCTTTGGGGTCGTTACATGAAAGCTAAATAGTGCAATGAACGTTGGTAGAGAAAGCGACTGAAGATGCCACGCCTGTTCTCTACCAAGAATCATTGCTCCATTAGCTTTCAAGGTGTAACCAACCTGAAGAGGCTCATTGCAATATAGGCGAAACGTCAGTTTCTAGCAAACCACTTACGCGCTTTCAATCCGGAAATTCAAGTGTTTTTTTTTTCATGAAAATGGCAACGGGATCGAAAAGATTAAAATTTGTAATAGACAAATTTCCATCAAACTTATAATTATTACTAAATGTTTTTCTTCACTTTTATACCAATGAGAGAATTTGAACTTAATAAAATGACTTTTTTGGAGGAAAGTATAAACTCCTCCCATTTCCCCAAAACTTCTTAATAGAATTTCTCTGAACATAATTTAAACAAAAGTGATAGATCACTATATTCACAATTAGTGTACCAAATTTTAATGAAATTCGTTGGTACTTTTATTGCGAATACCTCGAAAACTGAAAAAAAAATGTTCAGTAGAAACGTACTTCCGGTCAATTGATTTTCTTATTTAGAGAAAATAAATTTTCTCAAAAAAAAAAAATTAGAACAAAAATGATAGGGATCTAGAGAGTATAGATAGTATAACAAGATTAATGAAACCTGTCGGTGTTTTTATGGAGAAAATTGGAGAAAACTGAGAAAAAAAAAAAAATCTGGTGTGAAACACTCACACAACTTTCTCTTACTCCTGTTCCCAAAATTATAATTAACAAATGTTATAGTTTGTGTACCAAATATAACGAAATTCGTGGAAAATTGAAAAAACTGTTCAGTAAAAGCGCACTTCCGGTTTACTATTTTCCTTAAAACTTGGAATTTTCGCCAACTATTTATTTCTAATTAATTTTGTTTGGAGGATAGAATTGTGTGAATCATCACGGACACACAAACTGATAGCAATTTAGTGGAAGCTGTAACCCAAACCCTCCCCTAAAAGTGCCCATAAATGAATTTTCCCAGAGAAATGTTTTAAATAAAAAATGTAGATCTTTGCATGATTAGTTTATTTAAGAAGTTTCAAGAAAATCGTTGGAGCGATTTTTGAGAAAATCCGAAAAAGTGAAGAAATCATTTAGTAAAGTGTTAAAATAAACGCACTTCCGGTTATCCGAATTTTTTTCAAACTCGGAATTTCAACAACATGTTTAATTCTAATTAATATTATGTAGATGATAGAATTGTCTAATGAACAGAAATAGCACTTTAGATGAAAACCTAATCCCACCCCTCCCCCAAAAAGTTCCCTTAAATGAATTTTGGCGGAGAAATGTTACAAATAAAAGTTGTAGCTCTTTGTATATGTAGTTGATAAAATAAGTTTAAAGAAAATCGTTGGAGCCATTTTTGAGAAAATTGCAAAAACGTAAAAAGTACAACTTGTAAAGTGGTATTTCCGGTTGAGGAATTTTGACAGATTACGTACTGTCAGATCCCATGGTAATATCTAAACGGAATATCGAGTTTCAACTTTCTACGGTTTTTCGTTTTTGAGCTATGCTGTTCACATACATAAACCCACACACCATTTGCTAAAAACCACTTTTTTGGACTCAAGGGACCTCAAAACAGATATTTCCGGTGAAAACTTGATATAGAAAATCTGACACGATTACAATACTTCCTCTTACTAGGAGTAAGAGAAAGTAAAAACTAGTCATCAAAGTCGCACTTCCGATCAACCAATTTTTTTTCAGACAAAATTTTGGCATCACATTTCATTGTAATTAATATTATATTGATGATAATAATAATAATGATATAACCAACTGAAATAACAGTTTAGAGGTAAACATAACCCAGCTCTCCCCCCGGGAAATTCGCTTAAATTAATTTTCCCAGAAAATGCTTCAAATAGAAGTTGTAGCTGCTTTATACGTGTAACTAATATTGCAAGTTTAAAGAACATCCTTGGAGCCATTTTTCGCGAAGCGGAAAGTGTTACTTTTCGATTTTGTTCAAAATCATATTGTGGGGTTCAAAAATATTATCAGAAAGTTCTAACTGTCTGGGATATTCTGTTTTTAAGTTATGCAGACTACAAACATAACACACAGCAGAATAATTTCTAAAAAAACAACACTTTTTCTGACTCAGGGACATTTCAAAACGTTGTATTTCCGGTATTTCCTAATCGAACATTTGATACTATCTCAATACGTTCTCTTACCAGTAGTAAGAGAAAGTAAAAAAGTATAGAAATGAATTGAAGTTTATTATTTTATATACGGTGGAATAGATTTAACAATAAATTACATAATTAAATGACCGAAAAGAATTAGTGAAAAAAAGCGGGAGAATAAAATTATGTTTCAGTCGAATAAAGTTGTATTTACTGTGAGTGTTATGTGACGGAGTGCTTATAATCCAATAATACAGAGTGTTCTACTAAGGGTAGTATATAAATTTGAGAAGGGTGAACTGTGTATATATTATTATCATCATACATGGACATTGATGTGTGTGACTGATCAATTTATACTCATAGTTCTGACTACACATTTCTAACTGATGTGTATATGTGTATATATGTACATGAGCAAACTATGCAGTTGGTTATGAGACATTGTGTTCAATCTTTTTTGATCGTCCAGCTGATTATTAGCCCAGTTATTTAACTTCTCACATTGGTTTCAATTTTTGTTTGTTTTTGTTTTTTCGTTAATTTCCTTTATTATTGAATAATTAAACATTACTTTTGATAGACTTATCTTTAAAGTATATAAAAAATACTTTATTGGAATTTACAACTGCAGGTGCAATTGCTTTTCAACAAGTAAATAGTACAACTGAAAATGACATGAAAGGAGTTACCACCAACCAATGCTCTCTAAAGGAATTAATTACTAACCTCCACCGCCCAATAAATCACGTGACCAGTGCCGTCTCAGTTGACGAGTGGAGTTATCAGGGAGATGTAAAGATGAGAGCTGGTCTATCAGAGGAATTAGAATGAACGGAAAGGCGAGAATGAAATTTCTTGTAACTGGCGGAAATTATAACTTGCACAAAACGTACTTTTAGATCGGAGTAGATAGTCCTATTAGATACGTAACATGCGGGCATTGATTATATGGCGGAGAATTTTGGACAATAAGGTTTGGAGAAGATATATATTCGAATGCTTAGCGGAACCCCACAGTTTTTTTTTAAGGTGCGTCAATAGCTATGGTCATTAGCATTCGGTCCTTCTCAGTGCACTGCCGGTCTCCGGACTGTGTTCTGTCGTTACAGACAGGCATCAGTTACCGATCAGTGAGCTGTAGTGACGCTAGGAAGACAAAAGGGCCAACATTGCTGGACTCGGACTCAGGACTTCCGCGTTGCTCGTCCAGCGCGCTACCACGGAGCTAATCCCTTCCCTAGTAGTGAGTTTTTATAAACATAAAACATATTTTTGGATTCCAACGAAAGCATGGTTTCATGTGTTTTTATACAAATAAAAGCATTTGCAATTAAGTGCATACCGAGGTCCTAAAGTAATTTCGGTTATTTTTTAGAACTTTTTATTGAAACCTCTATTTAGTACTGCATTTTAATGAGGTGAAGTCAATGATCCTGGAACGCTAGAAGCGCGCCGCAGATGATTCGAATGAGAACAGTGAAAACGTTTGCTGATCCCCCCCACTCCTGTAACTTTCTTTAAATTATTTTACAAATTCTATTATTTTGGATCTTAAGTCAAAAAGTATGTCGTTTCTTAAAAATATATCCTTTCTTTTTTCTTCTTTCCTGACTCTATAATTCAGTATCAAGGACCGTCATCTCCCATTTTGGCTAATTCCCTTCTAGTATTAACAAACTGAGCCTTCCAACCCGACGTCTCCTACTGTGTAATATGGAGGCATCTCATGTCACATTTCAGCTCGCTATGTAGCCCAACCCATAAGATCTACTCATGATTCAATTTCCTATAGAATCTCCTGGTTGTTCAAATAAGAAAGCCAGTGTTGCTTCCTAAAGCAACTATTTCATTTAAGAAAAGCTAAAAAGTTCAGTCAATGAAGGAAGTATATCAGTATAAGGCCTGATTACGTTTGCTCCTGAGACCATCAATAGTGGGGGTCTTTCATTGATCACATGTTTATAAAAATGGGTGTTCAGATGGTGTAAGAGGAAATTCTGAAGACGGTGTCTGATACATATGAAATCACTTATGACTGGCATACTTCAAACTTTGCTGAGAAGAAATTGCTGCAGGGTTCAATTGAAAATCACTATTCTTCATTGATTTTCACGTTCCTTCACTACAATCACAAAAACCGAAGAGTGAATATCTAGACAAATATTTGATGCAGGAGATAAAAGAAACGACCAACACAACAGGGCAACCTATCTGTTAAATCAGAAGATCAATGTGACAATTCAATGCATAGCAGGGGTTATAAATGTGCAATGCTAAATGCTTCCAGAGAACAGATAGTGAAAGATTATCTACTGGATATTCGAATCTCTGCTGGAAAGCCAAGAAAAAGGTGCTTATGAAGCTGATTAACTTGTCCCACAGGTCACGATTATCTACAGAGCAGATCTCAAAATCACTGAAAGTTTACTTGTCTGTGTGCTTTCTAAGTGTTCAAGATACATTGGGGGCTCATTGGGGGTTCGGACAGAGCTACTAGTGAGATGTTGCTGTGTCTTTAGCGGACCTCTCTCAGGCGTCTGGTCCCTTATTGGACATTGGGGTTTAAGGAGACACCTCTACTTAATGGGCCTCCTAAATGCCAGACCCTTTCTACAGACATAGAAGGAAAAACCCATCCACTTTATGACAGATTGCTTGGGTTGTGAGGAAGTAAGATCCAGGACGTTTGGATGGGACAGGATGTCTGTGGAAGTGCTTAGGCTATTTATCTTTAAGGTTACTGTCCGATTTGTTTGGACTGTGGTGAATCTTAGATAGGTTAGACCCGAGTATGGGTATTTGTTCTTGGCCCGGTTTGTTGTTATTTTTCTTGGGGTAGCTGCAGGGGCCTAGTGGGGCTTTGGATAGCTTAGGATTTGGCCCCTTCCCTCATACAAATAATAATAAGTGTATAAGATGATGGATGTACTATTTGATCGCTGTCCCTAATTTGCAGAACGCCAAACTTCTGACACAATATAGTCATTATATACTTGGCGGGAAGAATTGTTTGCCGTAGAGTCGTGATCAGGACATAATAGATAAATAAATAACAGCTATGTGGTATTTTATTCATCGAAGCATGCATATTTATTTTGTTCCTGTCCGGTTTCGGTTTTTCATCCATCGTCAGAGTAAATCTAGCCATTCGTGCAGAGAGTTCACTTCAAACACAATGTTTTCGTTTCACTCGACACTTATGGTTTGTATTTGCGGGAGGTTGATAAAGTTGATAAGGTTATAATATAAGGTTGATAAGGTTTATAAGGTTATAATGTTGATAACCTTGTAACCCCCCGCACATATAAACACAAGTGTCGAGTGAAACGAAAACATTGCTTTTGCAGTGAGCTCTCTGCACGAAATGGCTAGATGAAAATCCAAAACCGGACAGGAACAAAATAAATATGCATGCTACAACGGATAAAATACCAGATGTTATCCACCATTGCGGACCCATCCACATATTCAAATAACAGCTTGTTTTGTTATGTAGGCAGCACCGTACATAAATCTTTGCTTCTTGTTATTTTCAGTGTCCCATAAAACATGCCAAGAACGAAATCAGTTGTTGGACTTTTTTTCGCAGCAAATTTTTTTTGTCTTTCAGATTTTTCTAGCGCAATTTTTATTATATCATTCAATTGAATTTAAGTAACGAAAACGGCATTAGTGACGTCTGTTAGTTTTATATTTAACTGGAATATTACTAGACAGTGTCGTCTATCATGGAATATGGACAACATACAGTGTTAGTAATGGCGGCCCCTTCTGGGTTGATGATGATAGAGATGATGCAATGATAGTCGTTCACTGTACGTTTGTATACAGTGATGAACAGAGCAACAGAGAAATGACTGGATGATGTGGTGTACACGGTTGTAAATAGTGAAGCCATGTGGAAACTGGCTCACTTGATAACACTACCCACTTCATCCAGTTTCTCCATTACACATATATACACTGGATTAAAACCAACCCTCTTCCCTTTCAGTTCTAACCTTGCTGCCTTGTTTATTCCTGTTTCAATTTGACAGAATTCACCACTTTCTTTTACACTACCTGCCCATTTACATCCTAAACAATTTCATTCCTCACGGAATAGTACAGTTTCATACAGTTAGTTGTTGCATAATTTTAGTTTTAAAAAATCAGAAATGAATATGTGATTCATTTTTCTTACTATCCTATTATTACTTTCTCTTACTCCTTAATAAGAGAAAGTATTGTAATCGTGTCAAATTTTCGATATCGAGTTTTCACAGGAAAGATCCGTTTTGAGGTCCCCTGAGCCCAAAAAAGGGGTTTTTAGCAAATGTTTTGTGTGTGTGTGTTTGTGTGTATGTATGTGAACAGCATAGCTCAAAAACGAAAAATCGTAGAAAGTTCAAACTCGATATTCCGTTTAGGTATCACCATGGGATCTGACAGTAGGTCAGCAGTCAAAATTCCTCAACCGGAAGTACCACTTTACTAAACGGTTTTTTCACTTCTTTACAATTTTTTCCAAAATGGCTCCAACGATTTTCTTTAAACTTGGCATATCAAGTACACATACAATGATCTACAATTTTTATTTAAAACATTTTTCCGGAAAAATGCATTTAATGGCACTTTAGGGGTGAGGGGGGGTGGGGTGGGTGGGTTGTCCCTCTAAAGTGCTAATTCAGTTTACTATACAATTCTATCATCTCAATAATATTAATTAGAATTAAATGTGTTGTTGAAATTCCGAGTTTGAAGAAAATCAGAACACTGCAAGTGCGTTTTTAATGAAAAGTATTTTTCAGTTTTCTAGTATTTTTTTACTTTCTTGGAGTTTTCTCAAAAATGGCTCGGACGATTTTCTTTAAACTTGGTATATCAACTATACATGCAAAGTTCTACAACTTTTATTTAAAACATTTCTTTGGAAAAATTCATTTAAGGGTATTTTGTGGGAGTTGGTGGGGTTAGGTTTTCCTCTAAAGTGTTACATAATTGATCATACAGTTCTACCATCCAAACAAAATTAATTAGAAATAAATAGATGGCCAAAATTCCGAGTTTTAAGTAAATAAGTAAACCGGAAGTGCGCTTTTACTAAACTTTTTTTTTCAGTTTTCAACGAACAATTTGGTACACAAACTATAAAATTTGTCAATTACAATTTTGAAAACTGGAGTAAGAGAAAGTTGTGTGAGTGTTTCACACCAGATTTTTTTTCCATATGCCAACAATTATAATTAATAAAATTTTTTCAAAAATTGGAATTTTATTAAATTTATAGTTAACCTTAACAAAATATATTGGTGATGAGAGTGCATATTGGTTCTCAGGATATAGAAAAGCTTTTACTTGAATCTGATTACATTGTTGGCTACGAGATTGCACATTTCTATCAAGCTCAAAACCTTCCTAAAATAAACCAGATCTTTTTTCTATAACATTTATTTCATTAAAATCAGTTATTAAATATTATAATCTTAGTGTCACAAGTTCATTTTTCCAAATTAGGCTATTTCAATTTGATTAGGAACGCGGGCTGCAAAGCTGAAGTGTATTGCGGTACTGGGTTCAATACCAGGACTTGTTCTTGTATTCTATTTGATATATTGATATACCTAAGTAAAAGTAAAGGTTTTTACTTTCTCTCACTCCTAGTTCAAGAGGAAGTATTGTAATCGTGACAAATTTACGATATTGAGTTTTCACCGGAAATATTCTTTTTAAGGTCCCCTGAGTCCAAAAAAGTGGTTTTTAGAAAATAGTCTGTGTATGTATTGTCTATGTATGAGAACCACATAGATGAAAAACGAAAAACCGTAGAAAATTTAAACTTGATATTCCGTTTAGATGTCACCATGTGATCCGACAGTACGTTTTCTGTCAAAATTCCTCAACTGGAAGTAACACTTTACTTTTCTTTTTTTTTTTCTTCATTTTTTTGCAATTTTCTCAAAAATAGCTCCAACGATTTTTCTTTAAACTTGTTATATCTATTTGAAACATTTCTCCGGAAAATTTCATTTAAGGACACTTTTGGTTGAGAAGGTGGGATTAGGTGTTTTCCACTAAAGTGCTATTTCAGTTTATTACACAATTCTATCATGTAAATAATATTTAATTAGAATTGAATATGTTGTTGAAATTCTGAGTTTAAAGAAAATCAAATGTCCGAAATTACGTTTTTGCTGAAAAGTATTTTTCAGTTTTTTGCTATTTTCTCTAAAACGGCTCCAACGATTTTCTTTAAATGTGTTATGTCAACTACACACACGAAGTGCTACAACATTTATTTGAAACCATTCTCCGGGTAAACTCATTTAAGGGAGCTTTTGGGTTAGAGGTGGAGTTATGTTTGCCTCTAAAGTGCTCTCTTAGTTTTTATACAATTCAATCATCTAGACAAAATTAATTAAAAATAAATTGATTGCCAAAATTCCGAGTTTCAAAGAAAATTAGTAAACCGGATGTTTGTTTTTACTGAATAGTTTTTTTTAAATTTTCGCAATTTTCTCCATAAAAAAAAAACACCGACAAATTTCATTAAAATTTGGTACACAAACTATAAAAATTTGTCAATTATAATTTTTGAAAAGTTGAAGTAAGAGAAAGTTGTGTGAGTGTTTCATACCAGATTTTTGTTTTTTTTTTTTTACGCTAAGACTTGGCTATTCGCCATTCTGTGACGCGCGGCCCAATAAATTTTTTTTAGGCTGCGCTGATGAATGATGTTCGTTTATTATTATTATTATTATTATTATTTGTCTGTGGGGAGGGAAACCCTACGCTATCCAAAGCCTCACTGGGCCCATATAGCTATCCCAAGAAAACAACAACAAGCCGGGTCTATAACAAAAATCCAGAACCGGATCTAATCAATCTAAGATTCACAGCAGTCCGAATAAATCGGACAATAACCTTAAGCGGAAATAGCCTATGCTCTACCACAGACATCCTATTCCGACCAAAGGTCCTGAACCTAATTTCCACACCCCAAGCAATCAGTCATAAGATGGATGGTGTTTCCTCCTCTGTCTCACAGACTCTACAAAATGGATCCGGCATGAGCCCCATTATGTAGAGATGTCTCCTTAAATCATAATGTCCAGTAAGAGAACCAACCAGATATCTGGAGAGAGCTCTGTGAAAGACGAAGCAACGTCTCACTAATGGCCTTGTCCGGTACCCCGATGAGCATTTTGGACTGCCGAAAACCAACTGAGCTCATTCATAAGGATGATGCTGTGAAGCTGTCCATGCCTGGAAGCCTGACAGACATGTGCCAGAAGAAGAGGCGCCTAATTTGGCAAACCTATCCACCTCCTAATTCCCAAAAAATCCCATGTGACCTGGCACCCAGACTAGAAGTATATCCTTCAGTAAACAAAGCTCTTCCAATCTTTTAGAACATTCTAACACCAACCTGGAAGTGAAGACACATGAACTCCTCAGCGCCTTCAACGCAGCCTGGCTGTCCGAGCAGATACAAACACCTTTTAAGTTAGTGTTACGTACCCTTTCATCCAAAACACAACAAAGATGATGTTCGTTTAGTAAGATATCTAGGGGGTACGTGAGAACAATCTCGGACGCGAACAACTTCACCCCCTACCCCCGTTCCAGCCATAAAAACATGAACGATAGCAACTAAAACAAATGCAAGTACAAGAATAGAGCTTTTAAGAATTTTTTTTTAAAGCTAAACCATTTTAGGAGAATGAAACTTAGAAAAAAAGTAATACAATCGAGTTGTAAGAGTTTTACATTACCGTTCCTCTTAAAAAAAATATGTGCGCCAGTTTTCTGAGAAGTTGTTTTTCCTCATTTACAGTTTTTCCTCCATATATTTGTGTGTGCTAAATACCAGGAAATTATAAGGAAAGTGTTGATAAGAAATTTTTGTTTTTAATAATAAATATAAATCTATATCTCTACCCAATTTAACCAATTTCCAAGAAACCTTTATCATTAAGATGAAGTAGTTGAAAATGAAAAGAGAAACTCATTTTAACTTCCCCTTTTTTTTTCTGGATCTTTCGCACTTAATTTGTATTGAAAAGCGAAGAGTATACTATAATCAAAGGTTTTAACACAATCTGATCTTGCTGAATCTCTGAATGTGGTTTGAATTTCTAAAAGTTTCAGGCATGTAGATTTACTTAACGACATAAATGCTGTACCATTTTTACTTTCTCTTACTCCTAGTAAGAGGAAGTATTGTAATCGTGTCAAATTTTTGATATCGAGTTTTCACCGGAAATATCCGTTTTAAGGTCCCTTGATTCCAAAAAAGTGGTTTTTAGCAAATGGTCGGTGTGTGTGTGTGTGTGTGTGTATCTATGTGAACAGCATAGCTCAAAAACGAAAAACCGTAGAAAGTTGAAACTTGATATTCCGTTTAGGTATTATCATGGCATCTGACAGTGGGTCATCTGTCAAAATTCCTCAACCGGAAGTACCACTTTACTTGTTAATTTTTTTACTTTTTTGCGTTTTTCTCAAAAATGGCTCCGAGGATTTTCTTCAAACTTCGTATATCAACTACACATAAGAGCTACAACTTTTCTTTTTTTTATGTTTCTCTGGGAAAATTCATTTAAGGGCACTTTTTGGGAAGGGGTGGGGTTAGGTTTTCATCTAAAGTGCTATTTCAGTTTATTAGAGAATTCGCTCATCTGAATAATGTTAATTAGAATTAAATATATTGTTGAAATTCCGAGTTTGAAATAACTTTACACTTTACTAAATGTTTTTTTTTTTTCACTTTTTCGCGATTTTCTCAAAAATGGCTCCGTTGATTTTCTTGGAACTTTTTATACAAACTACACATACAAAGATCTACAACTTTTATTTGTAACATTTCTCGGGAAAATTCATTTAAGAGCACTTTTAGGGAAGGGGCGGGGTTACAGCTTCCTTTAAAATGGTATCACAGTTGATTATGCAATTCTATTATCCAAACAAAATTAATTAGAAATAAATAGATGACCAAAATTCCAAGTTTCAAGAAAATTAGTAAATCGGAAGTGCGCTTTTACTGGACATTTTTTTTTCAGTTTTCGGTGAATTTCATTAAATTTGGTATACAAACTATAAAATTTGTCAATTATTATTTTGACAACTGGAGTAAGAGAAAGTTGTGTGAGTGTTTCACACCAGATTTTTTTTCTTCGTAATGTCGAAATTGAAAATAAAATAAAATATCTGTTATTAAAAACTCGAAATAATTTTTTGTTACCTAAGTTAATATAATTAAAAACAAAAAATTGACAATTTTTGTTTAAACTTTTGATATTTTTACTTATCTTTAACATTAATACAGTGGCGGCAGAGGGATAGACAGTATCTATCCAAGGCAGTAATATTTGAAGTGATTTCATTATAATTCCGATACCTATAACTAATAGCTATTTTCAATTACTTCCCTTTCATATAATGCCTTTGTTTTTGAAGAAATATTAAGAAAATATTACTTCGGTCTTTTTAATATATTTTCTCGATATAAATAGATATTTTGCCAAGATAGATTTTTAATATCCGGATAGAAAGTATTAAGAAGATATGAAAAAAAAAAGAAGTAAAAATAAAGAAACAATAGGATGTTAAGTTCACAGATTGGCTAGTTTCCAGTTTGCTTACAGTGTCTTGTCAGTCTGTGTGGAGTATATATATATATGTGATGCACACTTGGTAAAAGATTGGTATGTGTAGTTCTTTCTTTAGTTGTGTGAGTGTTCTGAGCCAATGATGGGGAGGAGGTTTGCTGAGAGAGTGACGTGTTATGACAGTAGCGGAACCAAAGCTCTTCCCAACTACCCGCCACATCCTCCATGTCAACTTATCAACTTCCCTTCAACCAACCTCGCGCCCATCCCTCCACTACTCACTCAATAACACCCTCTCTGTCGCCTCCATCAAGTCTTCTTTATCCCAACAGCCTCGACATCCTCCCTATCTTTATTTAATTATTCTACAAACCGTGTGTGTAACAACGTTCGCCGTTCTAACAACTCATACTACATATTAACAAAATGACAGGCCCCCACACTATATTCCTACTGTATCTATACAACAAGCACACACACTCTTATACAGTACATAAGCATAGTCAGATAGATATACATATGTATCTGTAACCGTTTACATACACATAAACATTTACTGTACTGATATTTTATATTTGACGTGATGCCCATTTTGCATTTCATAATAGAGAAATGTTTATCATTTTCCCATATTTTACCTCAATTTGAAATTATTTTAATACTATTTTTCTTAACTTCAATTTAATATTCTTAGTTTTGAAATTTATTTCAGTTTTCAAAATATCGTATTTCTCACAGTTTTGATTGACAAACATCCTTAAAAGTTGAAATTTTGGATTAAACTTTTATTTTAGTTTCCCTAATTCCCAGAGGATTTGTAATTGTATCGACTGGCTCTTTAGAGGGACTGGCACCCCGCAAAACTTCTAAAAACCAATAAATCTGGAAAAATGTTTCAAATATTACGTATTTGAAGTTAAAGTAAAATCTTCAGAACTTTTTTCGAAGAAATTGTGAAAAACTGGGAAACCCAGAATGAAAATTCGCATCACCCGAGTCCCTTTGTGGTTTTGTTAGGGAGTGAGTGAGCTATGAGGGGACAACAGTAAACCATTCTTGTGAAAAAATTGTCCAAACCTATTGTGAAGAATTACCAAGACTAATGTTTTAGAACTCGTTTTAATTACTTTAAATCAAAGCCTTTCTTCATTTTATACTCATATGCTGTTTCAACAAATGCCCATCCATAAGAGAGATCCACTCAAGAGTAGCTAACTCTGAATGTTCTTGAATTTATTCGTGCTGCAGATTGGCCCTCAGGAAGTCCTGACATCAATCCTCTGGACTGCAGTATATGTTCTCACCTTGGGCGTATGGATTATCACAGACGGCATTCTAATCTGAACATCCTGAAAGAGTCTTTAGTGCGGGCAACTCGCAATTCGATCGATGATTGGCGAAAGAGCATGCATTAATGTTGGTGGTGGACATTTTTTATATATTTTTTTATTGTTCTAGAAGTTACTATTCCTTCACAGATAAAAATTATGTTTCCTTTCAAACTGATGAGTTTTATCTTTTATTTCTAATTGTAACATATTTATGAGAGGATTTGGTAGTTTTGGCGATAGAAGAATAACAGTGGTAAATGAGACATTCTAAACAATAACTCGAGAGAGCGGCAACAAGGGTTACATACAATGCTGGTCTAGAAGCGACCATGACAAGCCAACGAACACTATCTTTTTCAATGTCGATAAAACCTCAATTCACGACCTAATAACCATTTTATACAGTACAAATTCCACCAAGGAATATTATGGAGCAGGATTAGCAATATTGCAGTGTTCAGGATTAGGATTGGAGTCCAGGGAGCGATGCCTTTAAATTTTTGTTATCTATAACGAGAGAGAACATTGCCTGAAGGTAGGCAGTGCAATGAAAAGGCTTCGAATGCCAATGAACTCCGTGTTTGACGGGACATTAAAAAAAAAGTAACTTTAAGAAAGATGCGGGGTTCGCCAGTGATGCTCACATTTCTGATTACTATACCGGCTTGAAGTGGCTTTACCTTTGTTACCTTCGCCAGTATTTCCTTGCTTCCTTCCTATACCAAAGTATCCAAACCAACGACGTTCCAATATTTTCCAGCTACTTTCTTTCAGATCCGCTGTGCACTCCTAGGAACACTAGATCCCTCCACTCCGCTGCCTCCAGATCCTTTGAAATTCGTGCCATTAAGCTCTGGAACTCCATTCCAGTTTACATCCGACATTCCACCAACATCTACACCTTCAAATGTCGATATTTCTCCCAACAACTTCTATTACCCAATCTTCCTAAATTTGGTTCCACTAAAAATAGAAACTGTATATAATTGTAAACATTATTAAGGCCATATCATTATTATTACTCATATTTGTTATTCTTAAGGGACAGTAGTCCCTTAAATACTTTGAATAAAGGAAAAAACTTTGAATTGAATTGAATTTATAATAGGATCCGAGGAGAGGGATCTACAGCAGAGAGAAAGACACAAATTGAGAGTCTCACTCGCTACTTGGGCCAGACTAGAGTGGGAGATTGTGGTTAATTACAGCTGCGCTAGCCCTACAGGGGATAGTCATTAGAACAGTTTATACAACAGTTACAACGCGTCATTCATTACACCATTACAAACAGCTACTACCCTCCCCTTCATTCTCTCTAAATCTCTCACTACCAATTTCTACATTTGTGTAAAGTCTTGACAGTTGTTTTACTTTCTCATTATACGGTGTACAACATTATTTCCAGTTTATCTATCTTATTTATCTTTCAAACCCAATTCTCTCCTTCTCATAACAATTATAAATTTATTGAATGTTTTTTTTTTTTAAATATTCGAGATTTTCTTGAAAACAGCTATAAATATGATATTTTAGGGTTTCGCAGCTATTTTCATGGAAAATACTTGTTTCCGTTGAAACCGCTTCAGTGGTTTGCTAGAAACGGGTTTCACCCGTATTATTGCAGTGAGGCTCTTTAGGGACTTTACACCTTGAAAGCTAATGGAACAATGGTTTTGGGCATGTCGTTTGACATGGTATTGGGCTTCTCCTCACTTGATAATTACATTCCCACATCTATTCTAATAAGTTCAGTTCTGATTTTTATACTTTTTCAAACTTGGAATCATAATAAAATGTTTAGTAGCTATAATGGTTTATTGAGTAAATTGGTACATCCTTTTGGTCCTGTAATCGTAGCTAAATTCACAATTTACAAACGTTATATCTAGTTAGCATTCTTGCTTGCACGGTAGATGGACTTGTTGAATCTTAAAGGTTGTTACTGAAACTTATTAACTCGTCAATGATTTTTTTTCTGGTGACTATTGTTGTACAAATCCCCCTCCCTCAAATCCCCCCCCCCCTTTTCCCCTAACAATGAGGATTTCTTACTATTTACATTTATTTGTAACATTTTCTCGGGAAAATTGATTTTTTGGTGGGTTCAAGCGGTGGTGGGGGGGTGGGGTGGGGGTGGAACACTAACGTTTGGTGACCATTAAATTATCATTTCCTAGATTACTGGTTTATGTGTATTGAACTATTTACAACAGCCATCAAATATTTTATTTACTTATTGTCCAACGTTTCGTGCACTGTACGTGCCATTTTCAAGGACTAACATTCTATAGTATACACTCTGAAAATTATATATAACATTATACATTTTTCTTAATTAATTACAATATTATACAACACTACTATTTTATAGACCACCAAAATGATTACCTTATTAGTATTTTTGTAGAGTATTATCTGTATCCTGGTAGGGAGGCTTCGTTCATTCAGACTAATTTTAAATTGTTTTTAGTTTTTTTGTGTTTGTACAAACCCATAAGGTGTTGTCATAAGCTTATTTTCTGTGAGTTAGTATTATATGATAAGATTCGCCTCATTGCATTGGTGAGCCCACGTGGTCTCTGTTTTGGATATTTTTTAAGATTTCTGTAGGTTGTAGTTTTATCTGTGGTTTTTCATGGCCTATTAACAATATTTTATATCTTTATAGTTTATAAGTATTGTAGAGTATTATCTGTATCCTACCAGGATACAGATAATACTCTACAAAAATACTAATAAGGTAATCATTTTGGTGGACTATAAAATAGTACTATTGTATAATATTGTGCACGTAACGTTGGACAATAAGTAAATAAAATATTTGATGGCTGTTGTAAATGGTTCAATACACATAAACCAGTAATCTAGATAAATCGAAGTAACAGCATATTATTAAACATTTGATTATCATTTCCATGAAATGTATGTTTCTGTGGCTTAAAAAATATTAGTTTATATTTGAAACCTTGCTACAATCCCAAATTTAAAGAAAATGGGTTAACCGGATGAGAAGTTGCGATTTTATAGAATAAGATTTTGAGATTTCTTTTTTTTAATATTCTCGATAATGACTGTAATGATTTCCTTTAAAAACTTGGAATATTAATTTAATAGATATAAATCTATCACTTTTCTTTGGAAAATTGTCTGAAAAAATTTTTGTTTAGGTGGTTTTGAGTAATCTGCTACAAAACTTCAAATGTGTTTGTTTATTATTGGCGCCCTCATAATTGTGTAGTGCAATCGTTTATTGTGATTCCTGAGGTATGTTAGTAGATGTCTTGAAGAGGGCGGAAGTTAGTTTAGAGATTTTTGGAAGTTAGTGCTCGAATTATTAACACGGAATTTATAAAAATAGACTGTATTTGTACAATAATTTAAACGTGAGTAATGGTAACTATTAACAAGAAATACTTAGAAATAAATAGGAGATAAATAACTAATAATTTAGAATGATTAAAATAAATGAACTAAGATGCACAACTAAGGAAATAAGTATAAATAAAAACTGTATAGGGACGCGAACTGCTGCTCGTATAATAATCTTGAAGACGTACTGAAGTATAATCATCCCCTCTTCCAATGGGGCGAAGTTTATATCAGTGTTAGCAACACTCACACCAAGACATCTGTCCTAGTGTGCGACCTTGGTTAGTTCGGTGACCAGCGATTTAGGTCAGTGGCCAAGATTATTGGTGCTTGCTTTGATGTAAAGTATTGACCCTTGATTTTGTTTTTTGTTTGGCTGCGGCCTTGTCTGGAAGACAGTGGCCGGCTAGGCCACTAGTTATAAATTATTCTTTCATTTGTTATGTGTTGTGAAGGTTTTACATTGCTGTGACCTTGCCATATCATTACAATTGTAATCATTCTCTAGCTTCCTCGGTTGTTAGGTTATCCTCCCCCCACTTAATATGTTTACGTTAGGGCTTATGAGAAAAATTTGTCTATTTATCATAACTGTATTAAGACGAGTAAGAGAAAATCATATGAATGCTTCAGTTTCATATCGGATTTTTTATTTCTGTCTTCAAGAAGGAATGACCATAGAGGTTCAGCTATCATAAACTCCTTATCATAAGCCTCTAGGTTATATACGTACACTACGCATGAAGAAAATTTCAAAAAAATTTTCAAAGAGTTTTTGACAAAGATATTTGTGCTAATCGAAAATATTTGTTAGCTCCAAAAAAAAAAAATATTTTCACCCAATAACGGTATTCTTTTGCAATAATTCTTTTTGTAGTTCTTAATATTTTTTTCATTGTTTATTTATGACTAATTTGTGAACTTAATGTTTATTATTTACCTAAAGCACCCTCGTCAAAACAGATTATAATCTCTTAGGTAAAAAGACTGTTATTTATTTTGTAAATTATGTAAACAAATGTATATATATACATATATACAGACACTTATATCTAAATGTAGGTGTGTTATTCGGTCGGATGATGCTCTTCACCAAAAAAAAAAAAAAAATATGATCTATACCTTAGGCGGTCTTCTACTCTTTGTTAATGACATATACTTATTCTTTAGTTGCACACCTGGCCTCCTTATGAAAGGCGTAACTAAGGTAGGAACAAACCAGGTAAAAAAAAGGTCTCTTTGAACATAATTTCCAATCGATGGTTGAGTTTTTGGAATTTTGTTTTAACATCTGTGTTTATACGTCACTTTTACATGGTTATCTCTTTACATAGTTCACTTTGTATAAATTTTTGTTTTATACTTCAAAAAATATGATAATGTGATAATTTTTACTTTCTCTTATAGCTGTAAGAAGAAATATTGCTACCATATCGAAGTTTTGAAAATGTGTTTTCACTAGAAAACATATTTTGTGTCAGAGATATTTTCCGTGATAACCTGCTTCTTTTTATGGTCATCGACCGGTTTCCAGGCGTTCGCCCATCATCAGGATGCATTTGTTAAACAGTGAAAACATCATCCTGATGATGGCGAACGCCTGGAAACCGGTCGATGACCACAAAAAGAAGCAGGGAATTACGGAAAATATCTCTGATTCTTTCCAGCTCTGCGGGACCAACCATAACAACTTATTTTTGTGGTTTTTTGAGGCGAAAAATCTTTTCAGTGAATATAATATGTAGCTCTTTTATATTATATTTTTATTATATAATATCATGTATATAATTATGTTATTTATGTGTGTGTGTGTGTGTGTGTGTGTGCGCGTGCGTATTGTATGCAATAGAATAAATCAAAAACTATAAAAATTTTAATGAGATGTTTATACGGCAATGGCCAGAGGAGTTTTTACAGTAACAAAAATTTCTTTGTTGTTGTACGTTTCGGGTACCATTGGTGCCCTTCATCAGGAGCTCTTTAGGGTAGGAGAGGACTGAACGTTGAGAACGTTAAGATTGATGATTTGAATACCACTTTATAAAAATTTTACTTTAAAATTGGTGTATTTAAACAAATACACATCCATATATATAAATATATATATCTCTTTTCATTTAGGAGTGTAGCGCATTTCATTTAGGAGTGTAACTAAAAAAGACCTATTGTGTCCCCTCCAGGATGTGGTCTCTCGTTTACTGACAACCCTGCCCATCACTAGAATGAGTTGTGGAGGTTCCAGGTCTAACAGCAGCACTGTTGAACTCAAATCTCGGACCTCCGCGTGGGGTATTACTTATCGGACAAAAAATCAGATAATGATTTCGATAAATGAGCGTCACGGCCTCATAGGTGATCAACTTGTCGATCCATAGTTTTACAATGAAACATTGAACGCAGTTAGGTAATCTTCATTTCTTAAGTGAAATTCTCTCAGATGTCTTTGAAAAATGTTCGTCTAGCACGCTGATAAATAATATACTTTCAGCAAGATTAATGTCCAGCTAATAATGCGAAGATGGTAAGGCGTAGGCATAGATCGCACTTGCTGGCGGGGGGTAAATGAATTGGCACGCACGGTTCCTATTCAGTGGCCCGCCCAATGATAGCAAATGATTTCTTGGCAAAATCTGTCAACCGGATGTGCGACTTTACTGAATTGCAATTTTTCTCTTTTCAATTTTTCGCGGATTTCTAGAGACAGCTCCACCGATTTTCTTTAAACTTCGGATACTATTATACACAGAAATACCTATCACATTTATTTGAAACATTTTGCTGGGAAAATTGATTTTTTAGGGGTTCTGGGGGGAACAGTAGCGTTATACTTTCCTCCTAAAGTACCACTTCAGTATAGAGTCATAAACACATTTTCAATAAACCATATATTTATGGTTTTACCATCTATATAATATTAATATACATTGAAAGCATTGATAGAATTCCAAATTTGAAAAAAATCGGTTTTCCCAAATTTGTGCAGTTTTATAGAATATATTTTTGAGTTTATTTAGATAATTTTGCGAAAACTGTTATAATGATTTTCTTTAAACTTGGAATGCTTGCTACATTGACAGAAATATATCACCTTTTTTTTAAAAAAAAATTATTTTTCGGTGGTTCTAAGAAATCTTTTTTTATTTTTTTCTTATTTTAATAAGAAATTCACAACTATATAGACAGTATAATAAGTGAATATGATGGTAGTAATATAAAAGGGCGTAATATGTAGTAATATAAAAGACTTGTTAGGAGATCCCAACCAATGGAGTACTCCCGAATTATTACTAGAAAATGCTAACATGAAGCTAGATGGTCACGGGGCCAGTGGCGTTTCAGTCTCCTGGAAGAGTTGTGTGGGATAGAAAGGGAAGAGTTGTTTTGGTTTTTTTTTTTTTTTGTAATGTGCTTTTATTAACTGATGGACAAAAGAGATACTTTGTAGTTAGTGTGAAGGGTTTGGTTATATTGAACGGGGCATTGGTAATTCTTCTGAGAGTTTTGGATTGAAAAACTTGAATGCGTTAGGAGTTGGAATGCTTGCCAGTACCCAGACCTCGCATGCGTATGTCCAGAGGGCTTTATAATAGTGTTGTAGATAAATCTTTTGTTTTCAAGGGAAAGTTTAGAACGACGGTATCGACTAGTCTTAAGAGAAGTTTGTAACGTCTGTATCGAAGTTCAAGTCTTTTTAATCATGTATACGGATTCCAAGTGAGTCTTTTGTCTAGGTTAAAGTCCTAAATATCGGGACTTTGTCGACTGTCGGTATTATGGTCCCACGAAGGAGGATGGGCAGGAGAGTAGCGCGACGGAGGGTGAAGGATATGCATTTTTGCTTTTAGTGGGATTGACCTTTATTCTCCATCTGATTTAGCCAGTCTTGTAGAGATATGATATGATATTGTAGGGCACGGGATGTAAAAACAGGATCGGGATTTGGAGCAATAACACATGTCAGAGACATTTTCCGTGGTAGCTTGCTTCATTTTGTGGTCATCGACGGTTTCGGGCGTTCGCCCATCTTCAGGATCCGCTTTTCAGACAGTGTGCCAACACAGACTTGTACAGAGACTTAGTTTCACACTCGCACAGAGCAAAGTAGTGAGTGTGAAACTAACTTTGCTCTGTGCGAGTCTGTGTTGTCACACTGTCTAAAAAAACGCATCCTGAAGATGGGCGAACGCCCGAAACCGGTCGATGACCACAAAATGAAGCAGGCTACCACGGAAAATGTCTCTGATGCTCTCCAGCACTGCGGAACCAACCACCACAACATATAACACATGTGTCATCAGCATAGGAGTCTAAGGAATTTGAGACGTTAAATTTCAAATTCTTGTTCATTATTGGCGCTCTCTACAATGTAATCATTCTCTAACTGCCTCTGTTGATAGGTTGGCACTTATCCCTCTCCCCCCACCTGTATATTTATGTTAGGACACAAGAGCGAAATATGAAATTTAAAGGAAAATTTTCATTTTATACATAACTGTATTAGTGGGCTAAGAGAAAGTCGTGTGATTGTGAGTGTTTCACACTAGATTTTTTTCCCAAATATGGGTCACATTAGTGAAACATTTGATGAAAGTGAAGTAAGCGTAAATAGGTTGGTTAAAATGTTTGAACCATACTATTAAAGCCACCCCCGTATATATTTACTCTAAAAAGAACTACTTCTTACTATAATACAGTGTAAACTTACAAGTATAAAGTACCATCAAAATAGCATTTGGTAACATTATAGCTGAAAAATAATAGTGTGTCGATATTACTCATATTGTGGGAATTGGAATAGGAAGTAAGAACTGCTACACATTTACAATAGAGAGATGGATGTTATAATGGTAAAAATACTAACCCTCTTTACTAACACTACTACTACTTGGGTTTCCACTTTCAAGGCCTTCTAAATAGTGAAAGAGAACGATAGAAAGGTCGGACTAAAATGCCATCCCTTTTTACTCTTTTAATGCTATATCTCTTTCTTACTAAGTTGTTGGACCTGAGACAAATAATATATTTTTTATTTTGTCCCAATCATTTCTTGGACATAACCAATTTTATTGTACTATTCTTTAACCGCATTATTTACTTATTGACCAAAATTTAAAGATATAATATTTAAGCATTTTATGAAAGCCATAACTTCTTATTAAAATGTTTTTACATTCTCTTACTCCTAATAAAAGGAAGTCAAATCTTCGAAATTGAATTTTCACCGGACTCCTCACGCCTTTCATGCGAGAATTCTCAGGGTTTGATTCCCGTGAAGGAAAGTCGTTGTTGCCCCAACATCGTGATAAAAGTGGGAAGCTACAGTTAGTAGCGCCCTAGGTAGTGAAGGCCGTGACTAAACAGTGTCGGAACTGCGGCGTGTTTACCACACGCCTCCTCCCCGTATTCAATTCGACGTCTGGCCAGCTTTGGCCCTTCATGGGCTGTTGCAACATAGGTTGCAACAGGATCTACGAGTAGATCGGTTAACCGGTTGTACAATTTATAAAATAAAATCCTGAGTTTGAGGAAATTTCTCGAACACTGCTGCTAGGATTTCGTATAAATTCGAGATGCTAACTAACTGTTAAAATTTGGATCAATCATTTATATTGAAATCTTTTTCGTAAAAAAAAAAAAAAAAATATTGATTTCAGGTTTTCAGGTAGATTCTGAGAGAGCTAAGCTTTAAAACTTTAATAGTATAACCAGTATTCTGAGAAAGGATATAGGCCAGCAATCCAGTCAAATTTAACTATCTGATTTAAAACAAAGTATATAACTTACAGCTCTCCAGTTCCTCCAGTTAAAAGGCAACTGCACATCTATTAAGAACTCCGGTTTTGAAGACAATACTTAAATTATTTATTTTGTAAATTGCAATAATAGAAAGTTGTTGACAATATTACTTAGTTCTTTTTTACTTTTTCTTACACTTAGTAAGAGGAATTGCATTCGGAACAATTGAGTTTTCACAGGAAATACATATTTTGAGGTCCTCTGAGTACGAAAGAAAAAGTAAAAAAGAAAAATAAAAATCTAAAAATCACAGGAAGCTCAAATTTAGTCCACCATCGCATTCGACACGAAAGTTTCGGTCAAAAAATACATCAACCGGAAGTGTCACTTAACTGAATGTTCTTTCCCTTCAATTTTTTTTTGCATTTTTGCAAAGTTTCTCGACAACAGCTCCCAAGATTTTTTTTTTATAAACTTCATATCAATCTACACACACTATATATATATTTATAACTTTTAATTAAAACATTTTCCCAAGAAAATTGATTTTTGGAGGGTTCGGGTGTGGGACAGTTAGGCTTTCCACAAGAATACAACTTCCTTCAATAAAATGTACCAGAAAACAAAGGGTGTTTCTGATGGAAGTCTTATGTTAAGGGAGTTTTAAAACTCTGAATCTGTCTTATAAGAGAAGAAGCTACTATATCAGTTACTATTTTGCATTGTGAGTGTTGGACTTAGTTCTGAACTATAGGGACTTATTTTATGTATTGAATTTGTTGACGATAGTTAGTATTCTTAATATATAGTGTCGTCAGATATAGTTACTGTTTGTGAAGAACCCAAGGAATTAGTAACACCCATAATAAGGATTTAAGATTAATAATTTATGCAAATGATATCTTAATTGTCACTTCTTCATGCATTAGATGCACATTTATATTTTAAACAATATTGTAATAACAATTCTTTAGTGGTTCTGAAAAAAAGGGGAGTCTTAATGTTAGTCTATATTATAATAATAATAATATTATTATAGAGTTGACAAGTAAATTTAATTAGTTGGTTGCTTTTAGCACACTTGGGAAATTTTATCGGGCCACAAATTGTTTTCTTTCCAAATTTGTGATAGCAAATTTCTTCAGTGCTAAATTATTTAAAAAAAAATTCCAAATCGGATAATTGGAAATTGAAATTTATTTATTTACTAGCCGAAACTATTCTTTTTTACCCATCAGAGATATATAAAAATCAATTGAGTAAAGGCAATTTTTTTGTTTTAAAAAGCTCTAGCTATTACCACCTAACACACCATGTGCCTATATCAGAATGAAAACTGGCCGCTGCACACCTAGCTTTAAACATTTTTAAAAAAATGATCGGTTGGTGCAAAAAAAAGATTCTCTAGAATTTGTAGAAATTGATGGAAATTATTGCATACTTTCAATTTCCTGATTTCAAGGCCGAAATGTTTTCTATTATAAGATGGTAATAAAGAGAGGAACCAATTTTTCAGCCAAGCCTGTTTTATTTTTCACATTTGTAGTGATTACAGATCTTTTTTTTTAAATTTTCTAACGTTTCGGCACTAAACGTGCCATCCTCAGAGGAAATTCTACAATTATAGAAACATTGTTCATACATTATTATATTAATAGATTTTATATACAATTATACTTATTTTAAAAATAGCAGATTAAAAAAAATGGTTAGTAATTTTTGGACAAAAATAAATACTAATTTGTGATTAAAATAAGTGTAATTGTATATAAAATGTATTAATATAATAATGTATGAACAATGTTTCTATAATTATTGTAGAATTTCCTCTGAGGATGGCACGTTTAGTGCCGAAACGTTAGAAAATTTAAAAAAAGATCTGTAATCACTACAAATGTGAAAAATAAAACAGGCTTGGCTGAAGAAAAATTGGTTCCTCTCTTTATTACCATCTTATTATTGCATACCATTCAGTTAGTATTCTTACTTAAAGACTAGATTATCTATTAGCATTGGAATGAAGTACTTATTAAAACACAGTCTCAGTGTAATAAAGAAAATAAATGAAACATCATTATTAA